>CM072226.1:17809199-17811699 GCA_036851935.1 Coregonus suidteri | reverse complement strand
CAAGGATTGGGGTTTCTAAAATTAAATTATGAACCAACATATTTTTAGTAAACCAAAACTGTTTGAACTTAAAAGTTTTTCTGTGAATGAGGAGAAAAAATGCCTGATTTTTGTGGGGGGGTGTTTAAGCCCAGCAAAACGGTGGGTTTTCACAGATAATACACCTGGGGGCAGTGAAGAAAGGATTCACCACAAGCAAGTTTGATCCCACACTCCCCAAAAATTAGAAAATCTTATCCCAATTAACTACCACAGTAAAAATGGTCTCGTTTCCTCAGTCTTTCCACAAGCGGCTTTTCCCTTTACTGGACATGGGCTTTTTAAACCTCTGATGTTCTAAAGAGTGTAGGCTTGGGGGATGATGGTTTTGATGGAAGAGCAAAAGGGTTTTAAAAAGCCTGGCACCAGAGAGACCCTTCACTTCATTTCACAAAGCCCAATTCAGTCTGATGCAGGGCTATATGGGGTCATATGAGCCGCTGAGATTATATTATCTCTGGTGCCACTGAGGCAGAATACCAGAAATTAAAACATGCCCTTTCTCAGAGGGGGGTGTGGCCAAATAACCAGTGTGTTGAAGAAGACCCAAAATGGGTGGAAATGAAAAATCCAGCCCCAAAGAGCACAGGTAAAATCAGAAAAGACAGAGAGGGTTAGGCAATGGCTGGCTGGGGTTTCAGGCAGATTGAGAATGGACTTGACCTAAATAACACAATTGGATTAAAAGATCATGAGTTCACTAGATAGACATCTCTTTCATCCATATGCTCCATATTCTTTATGAAATGGCCAATTGCATCTTACTGACCCATATGGGTTTTCCCTTGGCCGGGGAAATTTTGAAATGTATTTGTTTTCCCCTTCTACCCAGGGGAAAGTATAAAAAGAAAAGGGGTGGGGATTGTATTAGAAACTTAGAAAGGGGTAGAACCCATTTCCCACCTGGATTGCCCTTTACCATTGGCTATGTTTGGAATCTGCAGGATTCACGTGTAACACAACCTTGGCCGCCCCCTGGGAGGATTGTGAGAGTGAGGGTTGTACTGCGATGTGTGCCACTGTGGTAGGGCACTAAACTAAACAGGTACTGTACGTCTGCTTACTGTAAGCAGATACAATCCCACAAAAACCCCTCATCCCCTTTTTAAATGGGCACTCAGGGCCACAGCAGACAGGTATTCCCAAAAAACGCCTTTCAGTTTCCCGGGCCCAAAAACTCTTAAAAAGCTTGGCTACTGCCCCCCTTCTAACAAAGGGAATCTTGTCTGAGGTCACTTGTAGTGGGTTATATGTGTTACCCCCGTATTTCCACTTGGTTGTGGGCATGGAGGGATTTTGCTTTGGGGTGGGGTCATCCCCTGACCTGCAAAACCAGGGGGGGGGCTGGGGGGGGGGTCAGTAGAGGGAATGAAAGCCCGAGCAACCAAAAAAGGGTCAATAGTTTTCGTGCACATCTCACTGGATACTGGAAAAAGCTTTTGGATTTTTTACATCATGCAGGTCCTTGAAAGGGACCACGTATTCCTAAAAATGGGATTTTCTGGGGGCTCACAGAAACCCGTTACAGAAACATGAGGAAAAATAAAACTTCAAACCCAAAGGAAAATGTATTGGGAAAAAATTGAATTTTCAGGAATGGAAACAACAACTGTCTGAGTTGATAAGCATCAAAAAAAGATTAAGTTTTAGTAGCTATACAAAAAATGTCCAAAATTTTTGGAAAAGGAAAAAGGGGAGCCTCAAACCCCCCAAGAAAAGCTTATTGAGAGTCTCAAATTATTACTTTTATTCAGAGAAAAACACTGACTGATTTTTTAGAGGCCTTTTCAAAGTGACAATGAAAGTTTTCAAAAAAAATAAATGACGATGTCCAAAAGGGCCCCAAAATTTTCTTTGTAAAAAATGGATGAAAGAGTTTCCGTTTTTCCCCATCCTTTTTGGGCATTGTGATAAAAATGTTTTTTGGTAAGCTATAGAGCTTCTGTCCCCCCACCATGAATCTAAAACCCCCTGGGAACAAAAAAGCCCCTGGATCCTGTTTATCTTGAAAACCTTTCGGATTAACATGAGAACCCCCTAAGCAAACTACTAAATGGGTCAAAAATATTTAGCCCCCACTTTTTTTTTTCTTTTTAACACATATCATAAAATTCCCGTATATGAAAAACAGTGGGTAATTTGGAAAAAAAAATGAATCCCCCACACAATTTTTAACTACCAAAAAGAATGTTCTTTCAGACTTCTTTACTAAAAATACATAATTTTCTGAATGTTCAAAAAACGATAAAATTAAAAAACAAGAGAAGAGAGAAAAAAAAAATGTGTAAAAAAAAAATGGGAAAATTTTTTTTCCAAAATCTTAGCCTAAAGATTTAAATAAAAAACCCGGGTTCATGGATTTTAATATCAAAATTTTATTATGGGGCCCCCAACCCTTTTTTTTTAATTTCGGGAAACTGCCGCTTTTAATGTAGCTTTTCGAGTGAAATTTAAATAATTT